>JARKHS020003219.1:435000-447094 GCA_030143305.2 Amblyomma americanum | reverse complement strand
GCCAGTGCATGTGTGCGCTACGCGCGACGCGGTTTCGGGAACACCGTCGATGCGAGCGTGAAATCTGTGTCAGTAGACTCGGCTTTTCAATTGGAGCTGGCGTAGAAGCGTTGATCCTTAGGTATACGGCAGCGGTGGTCGCGACGATCAGGGCAACGTCTGGCTTTACTGCCGTCTCGTTAAAATCCAGCTGTTCCCTGGAGTCACCTGGGCAGTTTCTGCATACTACATTTGATTTTGATCGTTGAGCTCGTACGGCCTGATCCATATCACGTGCGAAGCCGCCAAAGTTCGTGCGATGCATTGTGTTGGAAGAATGTGTGAGACATTGTTCTTATGCTCGTGAGGCATTTGCGTTTACTGCGTTTTCTTGTGTCACGGGCTGCTTGCTTGTGATGTAGCATCCGGTTAATTGGGGTGTAGTTCTAGAATACTAGTATTCAAACTACTGTAAACCGCATAAAGAGTACGGATTGCACAGAGAGAATAAACCGATTGCAGCCTACTTTCCGAGTAGTTTATCTGCTTTCTCCTTCACTTCTTCCCGTCAAATCGAAATAAAAATATAACGAGCAAAGAATGATAAGGCTGATCGTGGCCTGGAATAAAGCGGACATACGTCGGGTTTCCGTTGTCGATATCGCAGTGTATGCGCTGTGACAACTGGAGGCATGCCACATTCCTTCGCTGCAAACCAAACTTCACATACGTACAAGCAGGGGTTCAGAAGTGAACGGGACACAGTTTTGGAAACGAAGCGAGCAGGGGCTGAAACTTGCATACTTTACCCGGCGTTTGATCGCCACATCTGTTCGATAAAATATGCAACCCCCAATTTCCAATACCGTGCGTGGGTGCCAGTGTAGTTCGGTTGCGGCGGTATGTCTTACAGTAACACGAAACAATGCGCCGTGAAAAAGAAATAACTGTTGCAGACAGCTGTTTTCTCGAAGAGTTCATTCCTCTCGGGCAATGCCCACACATCTGATATGTCACATATCCTACGCAACAGTGTAGGAGGGCTATTTCGGTTCATAACTCGTTCATTATTATCGCGCAGATTTTGTCAATAATGCTGCGATGATTTCCATGCTAGTTAACACTGATTTTCGTTCACGAGATGAAAGAAATCTTGGGATTATAGCTTTTGCATGAATGCTTTCCTATGTGTCATGCCATACGAAGGTATGAGGATCGATTCTAACCCACATATCCCGATCCCGCATTGCTTGCCTCCAGGATTGAGGCCTGCCTGCGTTAAGCTAGCTATTTCCCTGTGCGAATGATTACCCACGCAAAGGCGTGGGTAATCATAACAATAATAACAACAATAATAACAATAACAATAGTAATAACAATAATAATTGGTTTTTGGGGAAAGGAAATGGCGCAGTACCTGTCTCATATATCGTTGGACACCTGAAACTCGCCGTAAGGGAATGGATAAAGGAGGGGGTGAAAGAAGAAAGGAAGAGAGAGGTGCCGTAGTGAAGGGCTCCGGAATAATTTCGACCTAGCGTCACGAACGCATTTCACGACGCCGCCGTAACATAACCTCTGTTCCACATTTATCTCGCATTCGGCTCCGAGCTATGATCATTAGCGCGGTCGCCATAAATCCTCGAACTGCCATATAGCGCTCCACGCTTTTTGTAAACTCACGAGATCAGAGGCTATTTTTAGAATCCTCGAACAGCTGTCCCGGAACAGCGCGACGCGTACTAAGCGCCTCTCGGAGGACGCTCAAATAAATTATCCGGGGGCGGATGAATGTTTGATGCTTGAAATAGTTCGCGCGGCTAGCTTTTCGCACTTCCCTTGTTTTATTTTCTTCTTTCCTCGTCTCTGCCATTTTAGAATTTCTGAGAGCCGACGGAGCAGTGCAACGCGCAGCTGTCACTTGACATACTGAGGAACTCGGTCGGCGGAATGCGCTTGCTTGAAAAAGTGCGAACCGCGAAGGAGGGCGTATATAAGCATAGGCCTCGCTTTTGCAAATGTTCGCGTTGTGGCCTTCGACACGATTTCTGCGGTAAGTGCATTTAAAACATTTCAGCGGGAGAGAGCGCGCGCGACGTGTCATTTGACATGTCTCCGTCCGTAAGGACGCTCGATTAACGGCGCTCCGTATACTACTAAGTGCTCAGAGTCCACATGCACTACTCGTGTGACCTTATAACCGACAGGTGGCTCGACCCGACAAGAATTGATTACGGTCGTACTCTCTTTCCCTCCCTGTGGAGGACGGAGGGTGACGAGACAGAAATGGTAAGAGCGAAGCAGCTGTTGTGTGAGCTCTATGCGGGGCTTTTCGTCATTATTGTTATCTTTCTTTTTGGTTGTTTTTCTGACGCGTGACAGACGCGCAGCCGCGAGTGCCGCGCACAGGCTCCGGTTCACTCGCCCGTTGATATTGAGAGAGTAGGTCTGGAGCTTTTGCTTTAGCGGCGGATTCTACGGGTTGTTGACGATGACGTCATCGTGTAATGCACCTGATGTACAAGTTTGACGTGCCGTCGCTTGTGTACACGGAGCACACGGTATTATCTCGACTGTGTCTGCCTTTAGGCGGTGATACTTTCATGAAGGGGACGGCTACGCAAAACGCCGTCGTGACGTCAGCAGTTCCAGAGTTATCAGCTGGACGGCGTAGTCTTACCTTTGTGGCTTTCGCCAAACCAGCAAGTGCCCACCTGGTTGAGCTGTCCAGGACTCAGAAGCCGCAGCAGAAGATTTCGTATTTATTTTGAACTGTCAGTAAATGTTTCTAACACTCGAACAGAAAAAAAAAATAAAAACGACACAAGCGGAGAAGAAATCGCGCGGTCGCAAAGCTGCTACGCTAGCGAGTCGGAATGTCTCTTTCTGCGATCTTTCGGTTTGTTCGCGCGTCCTTTGCGAGCATTCGCTCAGACGTCGCTAAACTGTGACGCGCGAAATTACGTGCGTCACGCGCCTCAATTATTTTGCGCAGGAATTCGGCACGCGGCTGAAATGTCTCAATTAGTTCCATGAACGCCGGTCCATGACATATCGACGTACTTTGCCCTATTCCAGTTGCTGTAATCGTTTTTCTTTTTACAGGAGTCTCTGTATAAGCATCTCTATTCTTCGGCATTCAAAGCCTGTTTCGTATGCAGCTCCTGAAGTTGCTGAAGTTGAAGTTTATTTCTCGCTCTTAGTGGTACAGGTATCACTGGGAGAGAGAGGACGCAGTGAAAAAAGCAGCTTGAGAGGCACCCTACGCCCACATTTCCGAGGCAGCGTTTTGCCTCAGTTTTTCACAAGACAGCTAAAGGTGAGGCAGTCGAAACAAAAAACAAAGTATCAACATGAATTAAAAACAACATTTCAACATTAAGCATCACAATCACAATTTAGCATACGCAGCTCCTCCTGATTAATTCCGACCGTGTCCGGGGCTGCTTAATTCACGCAGCAATCCCACTGCACGGACGTTTTTGCATTTCGTCTCCATCTAAATGCGGGCCACCGTGGCTGGGAATTGCACCCGCGACCTCGTGACCAGCAGCAGACCGCCAGAGAGTCGGCCAGTCATACTTTTTTTTCTATACTCTTTCGCCGTTATTTTGAAGGCAAGGATAGACGGAGTGCTGGTAGCATAACACAAGAGAGGCTTTACTGTATCTTACAGAAGCAGGCCACGGAACCAGATGCGGGCTAGGGTTTAGCCAGCTCACTCGTTTCGAGTTTAGTGCTCAATGCGGGCTTTAACCCGAGCTTTACCTACGCATAGTAACTGCCTTAGAGAGAAGCCCAGCAGGAGCCTCAAGGAAATTCATCTAGACAAAAGCTCCTTCCGAAGGGTCGGTTAAGAGCGCAGACGAGGGACGCTAAAGCGAAACGACGTCGTAAAATGCTTTATGCAACAGACTCTCCTATTATGTATTACGCGTGCGAGGCTTACTTCTTTCTCCTGACTTCTTCCGTTAATTTCTTTTTCCTTCGTCCTCTCTTATTTCTTCGTACAGCCGCTTCGTCGTCTGCACAAAACGACTCGGCTGTCGTCTGCATAAACGACTCGACTGTCGTCTGCTCGAACGACTCTCTTCTTTCCTGTCGTCTGTCTGCACAAAGTGGACAAGGCGAGCGCGGTGGGGGCAGTGGGAATTGGGGACGCAACGGGCGCCCCCTAACGACTTCCGCGCGCAAAATGGCGCTCCCTCGGAAGAAGCAAACAGGTCCCCTGCGCCCGCGCGCCTCCACACATGTTCGCTGGCTGGACCGCCGATATATATAAGGCGGGCGAAAAATCGATGCGGAGTCACCCCGAAATAGATTTCTATCGTCCCCGGGAACACCCGCTTCCATTCACCCATGAAGGGAGAAAGGGGGTTGAAAGGGTGGAAACGGGCGGACGTGTGCAAGCAGTCGCTTTCAATTAGGGACCTGCGAATAGATGGTATCAAGCGCGAAGACCACTTGGCGGCAGAGCTCCATATGTTGTGGTCTGTGCTGCGCAGTTTGATTTCGGTGTCGATCTAGTTGCGCGAAGAAAGATGAAAGCGAATTATGCATGTTGACGCTGAATCTAATTTTGTTCCAGTGAGCGAGCCCAGTTTCTTATCCCGCATAAGCCCACCCCGCATGTTCTGTTTTGATTCATAACTTAGTCGCGAGCACCACCGCGAAAATTGCAGCAGATGGTATTGACGTCGCCGTTAGGATCACGTCGCTATTATTTTTTTTTTTTGCTTTCGCTTGCTTTTGACGCTGTGTCAGGACATCAACATGCTCAAATAATGACGTCGCAGGCGTTGAGCTCCTTTCCGGGTGCCTTAAGAATTTCGCTTCGTGTTTACCAAGCACGAAGAGTGGCGTAATAAAGATGGATGGGATAACTATATTAATGAATAAGCTGTAAACAAGCTGTAGTTTGTTTGTTAGAAGGGCGTCCGGCGGCAAGAAGCCATGTTACGCAGAATTCTGGGCTCGTTAAAGTTCTCAGCTCGTGTCTGCAGCGGCTTCGTACGGCAGTTTTATGACCTTCATAGGTGAGACGGAATCCAGTAGGAAACGGATTACTAAAGTGCTAGTCCAGTGGCTGTACGTGTATCCAGTAGCCGTATACCACACGTCACAGCGCACTCACTCACCCCACATACTCAGTCTCATTTATTCACTCACTCTGTCACTCGGTTATCTTTGTTCCACTCACTCCATTTAGTCTTATTCACTCACTCACTCTGTCACTCCGTCCTCTCTGCTCCACTCATGTCACTATCTCGCTCACTCCACTTACCCAGTCTCACTCACTCACTCTGTCACTCCGTCCTCTCTGCTCCTTTCACTCCCTGTCTCACTCACTCACTCACTCACTCACTCACTCACTCACTCACTCACTCACTCACTCACTCACTCACTCACTCACTCACTCACTCACTCACTCACTCACTCACTCACTCACTCACTCACTCACTCACTCACTCACTCACTCACTCACTCACTCACTCACTCACTCACTCACTCACTCTATTCCGCTCACTCAGATACACCGCCACTGAACTGATACGTGGCATCTCACGGAAGATGAAGCTGCAACAACAAAAGTGCACAGGCAATCATACGATGTGATGCGACAAATCTGCGATAGCGATATTGGTTTTGCATTTCGCTGCTGCAGCGGTCGCCTTCCCGTTGTGTCTCTGCATTCGATTTCGCCGCCGCTTTTCCGTTCCGCTGCTACGCGGGCTTCCCGAGGGTGAAGGTGGGTGCAGGGTGGATGTGGAGACTCGTAGGTGGAGGAATGTATTTTCACCGGATGGATGCTCCGCAGGAGACACCTTAGGTGCCCGGAACGCGCGAGTACGCCGTGACTGAGTGCATTAGCGACCACCGCGCAATTCACTGTTTCTGCATGTGGTCTACACTCTAAACAGAAAGGAGTAATCTGTCCTCTTATGCACTCCCTTCTATAAAAGAGAGGAGAGCTTAATCCCTTTTTACTCCCACATAGGCGTATTCGTGTTTAGTGTGTACATCTAAGAAATGTGTGCGCGAAAAGACTAATTATGATTGCGCAAATGCTGACTATTGGAAATTTGCAGAGGTGCACAAACAAGAAATTTAGAAAGCAAAATATAATTTATATAAAGTTTATGTGGCCAAATTTTTACGAACGAACGCCTCCGAAATTTGGAGGAATATTTCTCCTGCGCCTTTGAATAAACTCCCTAACTACGAACAGCGCCAAGGTGGTGGTGGAAACTTTATTACACACAGGGGACTTTAGGACACGCAGGTCCTTGGGCCCCCACACGGCCCCACTGCACTCAAACGTTTATGTCCCGGAGGCTCATGACGCTGGCAGCCCGGCCTGTGGCGATGGCTTGCTTGGCCGGGTCCTCGGAGCGCAGTAGGGTCTCCCAAGCCTCCCAAGTGGTAAGGTGCTCCAGGCCCCACGTGGGAGGATCCGCCAGGCAGAGGAAAAGGATATGATCGAGAGTGGCTTTGGTGTGGTGGCAGAGGGTACAGGAGGGGTTCGTGTTGACGTGGTGATAGCGCGAGCGTATGTAAGGGGAGGGTAAGGTGCGTGTTTGGAGCCGCTTGCAAAGTGTCTGGTGATAATTGTCGAGGGAGGGATGGGGTGGGGGGTAGAGCCGACGCTCGGCTTTGCAGGCCTGCGTCAGTTCACTGAATGAATGCATGCGCTCCCGTGAGAACCCCAGATCGGAGGCCGCCGGTGCCCGGTTGAGAGAACCTCGGGCTAAAGCGTTGGCAGCCTCGTTTCCGGGATTCCCGGAGTGGGCAGGCACCCATATGAGCTCCATGTGGAGGGGCGGGTGTGCGGCGAGAGAGTTCAGTATGCGAAATGCAGGGACGTGAACTCTCCCGCGGGCGAAATTTAGTATGGCAGTTTTAGAGTCCGATAGTATATACCGGGCCTCCGTGCGCGTGATGGCTAGGGCAATAGCAGGCCTCTTCAGCCTCCTCCGAAGTGGCAGTGGGGGATATGTGAAGGGTGGCAATCGGTTGTAGGGAGGGATCCGTGATGGCTACAACCGCGTCCTCGCCTGTGCATGCGGCATCCACCCACACGGCATCCGGTTCCATGCCATAGTGTTTGTGGAGCGCCCGTGCGCGAGCTCTGCGGCGGGGTTCGTGGTAGGTGGGGTGCATGTTTTTAGGGAGAGGTTTAATAAGTAGTTCGCGGTGAATGTGGTGGGGGACCTACACCTCGGGAGGAAGCACTCTGTGCCCAATGCAGAAACCACGTGACCTTGCCTTGCACGAGGCCTCCGCCACGATGGAGGCAACACGACATGCATCGTTGCGAGAGAAAGTGCCCCCAGGACATGGTAACGAATTTGCTCGGAACGAACTAGTGGGCTAGTTCGTGACTTCAGTTACGAGTCTGGTATTCCCCTTTGATTCTGAGAAATTTTCATGCGAATTAATTGGATACTTCTGTAGCGTTTATCTGGACGCCACTTGTTCTCTGAGATTAACTCCTTGTACCACAGCTGCTATGCCTCGTGTTTTCATAAACGCTGGCGGCGTTCTCAAAGCGATTGAATTGCTGCCATCGTTCTGCAGCCTTCGACCTGAGGTTATCACTACAGAGCTACTACTACTACTAATAATAATAATAGTAATAATAATAATAATTGGTTTTGGGGGAAAGGAAATGGCGCAGTATCTGCCTCATATATCGTTGGACACCTGAACCGCGCCGTAAGGGAAGGGATAAAGGAGGGAGTGAAAGAAGAAAGGAAGAAGAGGTGCCGTAGTGGAGGGCTCCGGAATAATTTCGACCACCTGGGGATCTTTAACGTGCACTGACATCGCACAGCACACGGGCGCCTTAGCGTTTTTCCTCCACAAAAACGCAGCCGCCGCGGTCGGTTTCGAACCCGGGAACTCCGGATCAGTAGTCGAGCGCCCTAACCACTGAGCCACCGCGGCGGGTCACGAAACACATTTCAGCACAAATACTTGCTCACATTTTTCAACGATCACTGATGACTGGAGTTGTGCCAGATGAGTGTAAACTTGTCAGCGTGATTCCTATATATAACGTAATGAGATTGATAAAACAAATTATAGATCATATATCTAACACCTAATACAAGTTACGTGAGCATATCCTAACTTCGCAAATCATTAACTTTCTCTTTAACGAAAACATACTTTTTGCTAATCAGCGGGGTCGGTCATGTGAAACTCAGCTCTCTGAATTAACCGCAGATATCCTCCAAAGTGTGCACAATTAAGAACAGATTGACGCCATATTTATTGACTTTGAGACAGCCTTTAACCGTGCAGCACAAAAACGCCTAATTCTTGAAATGAAGAAAAATAACACGACAGCAGTGTAGTTAATTGGGTCGAGGAATACCGAAATAACGGTCAACATGCCGTTAAAATAGAGAATGCTCAATCTACATTTCAGGCCATAAAATCCGGAGTTCTTCAGTATCCCGTCGTCGGGCCTACATTATTCCCTATCTACATTAAAGGTCCCTCCCTTAATATCACTTCTTCACTAAGACTGTTTGCCGATCGACGACAGCGTCATTTATTGCTGTTAACTAGCTTTAGGGATTGTTCGCAGCTTGAAAATGACCTACAGAGTCTAACTAAATTATTTTCTGACTGGGAGATGACTATAAACGATCAAAAATCAAAACTTGTGCGCTTCACAACGCGTAACCGAGAGTTGTATTACACCTATGTGATCAGTAATGTAGCCATTGTGAGCTCACACACTCATAAGTACCTAGGAGTGTACCTTAAAGATAACCCGTCTTGAAACGCGCACATTGATAACTTATTAGTCAATACTTGCAAAACTCCGGGTTTCGTGCGACGGCCATTGAGTCATCGTAACAAATAAATAAAATGCTTGTTTATGGCACTATTATGCGCCCGAAACTCGAATATGCTGCGCTTATCTGGAACCCTCGTCAATTATATCTAATTTCAAAACTAGAAACTCTGCAAAAAAAGAAGAAAAGAAAAGGCTGCATGCTTTACTGCATGTAACTTCTCCTTGTATTCCGGCATTTAAATGATTAAGGGCGACTTAAATCATGAGCTGTTGGAAAGTAGGCGCAAAGTTCATCGTCTAACCTTCTTTTACTGACTTTACTATAACCCTTCTGACTAACTGCCCAGAAAATTAAACCTGCCACTCATATCTTTCATCGCCTCGACTATGATCATAAAGCATAACTTACATATGCAAGAACAAATTTATTACGATTTTCATGTCTTCATCTGGCGACTTAGTCAACGGAATGACATTAATAAAAACGTTCTTTGCATCGCGAACAACAAAAAATTTGAACCCGCTCAGTGGTTAGGGAGGGTTACTGACCTGAATGAAAGAAGTTTCCTCCCTCACTTTAGTTTTCTGTTTTTTTTTATATAATTTTTTACTATTCTTACTTGTACTTAAATGCCTGAACTATTCTTTCAGCAGACAAGGGTACGAAAAGAGGTGCTCATTATGACATACATGACGGAAGCCAACAGTCGCCTAAACAAAGCAGCATTTAGGATGCATTTTTTAAATTTGTGGTTTTCATCAATGGGAGTTTAATAAAATCAGAAGAAAACACAATCGCATTCCGCCGGTCTTATCCGAATCCACGACCTCCGAATTTCGCGTCCGGTGCTCTACCAACTAAGCTACAGCTACGATTGTCCAATCTTCTGCTTTCGAGGTTATTTATGTGTAGTGTAAACGAACCTTTACGGTGTTCACCAGCGCCACCTTTGTCCATAGCGGCGGACGTAGTACGTTCTGTATTATTAATCTGATTTTATTAATCTTTCATAGATGAAAACCTCAAATTAAAAAAGATACATCCCCTGTGCTCCTTGGTTTCGGTGACTGTTGGCTTCCGTCAGCTATTCTTTGCATGTTTATCTTCACCCTGCTGCATGCGTATATATACCAATATATATGATAATTGTGTTTGTCGCGCTTACAGTATTTTTTTTCTTCCCTGTTGCTAAAAAACAATCTCGTACCTTCTTGTTTGATTTTGAAACAGCTGCTATTGTTAACTTGCGATGACACGATGTAATGATTTGACGATTTTTTTTTATTTTGCCTCCGCCCCTATGTAACGCCCTACCGGGCCTTTAGGTTAATAAAATGCTAAAAAAACTCCGCTCTGATCCGTTAAGGGTGCGGGGGTTAAAGCCGTCACACAAACCACGGCTATTTCGAAGATGAAGAAGACAGCCCGCGACCGCTAATAACACATTTTAATACCAAATATAAATAAAGTTTTTCCTCCTCTTCCTCCTCGCCGAAAGAGGACTACACTGCCAATGCAGTAAAAAAAAAAGTTAATGACCCGACATAAAATTATAGCGCAGAACAGCACCGCACAATTAAGCCGCAACCCAGCACAGCACAAGCAACAAAACGAGACAGTACCACAGACCTTTCTACACGAACAGCAACAAAACAACAGTTTAGTGTTTATGTGTTTAGGTCTCAGTTACAAGTTTCCAGTTGCGCTGCGAACATATCAGCGTGACCCGGGGTCGACAAGTAAGTTTGCGACAGTGTATTGGCTTTCCTGCGCCGTGTCTGTGTCGACACCCGAGTGCCTTTTCTTCTTCTTCGATCTGCGCTTGCTTTACCTCGAATGACCGAGTCCAGTTTCCGTTGTTTCTGCTCGCAAATAATGCTGAGCCTGTGTTCTTCGTATCGGTGTTACGTTGTTTCCTATACTTTCTCGTTTAACGGGCACTAAAACCCTTACTCTACGGTCAATTTTTTTTCTTCGTTTTCCGTTCCTTTTCATTTATAGCGGTTACCGGAGGGATCATGTTGCCACCGTGAACACACTGCTGTTTTTCTTCTGACAATCTGCTTTTCCCGGTTTAAATTGTTGCCGATGAGCCAAAAAAAAAAAAGCAGCGGTGAGGCGGGACCAGTCGTGCTTTTTAAAATTTTTTTTGTACCGCTTGTAACTTGAGATGCTCCGTTCAGATTTGCAGACTTGCAGGCTTTATGTTTTATTTAGGTAAATTAAGGATATAAAATTTGTCACGGCAGGAGGCCCGGCAAAGTTCATGGAACTCGGAAGATTCTAGTTAGTAATAGAGTTGGCGGAAGCTGGTGGCTGCAAAGTTAATGGAAGTTAGTGGATTCTTAGTTGAAATTCCTGTTAGCACTCGCTCATAGAAAAAAAAAAAAACCCGGTCAATGAGTGGCGGACGGAGAAGTTACATAAGAGCATTGTTGCTGTGCGCTCGTAATCAGTACACCAGGGTAAATATTCTGAAAACAAATTAAACTTGCAATTTGCAGCGCCGAACTTTGACAATGGAGAATAAGCGACCCCGCCGACACTTTTTGAACATCATAAATAAGCTCGCCAGGTCGTTATATCGTGTTGCCATGGGCGTCTTAGATAAATATTCACTTCCACACGCAGCCGAGAACTTTATAATCGTTCTCGAAACTTGGCTTGTTCTTTCCGTCGACTTTTTAAATTTCGCGCCCTTTCGTATCGCGCCTTAACCAGTGTATTTTTCGAAACTGCTCTTGGTCAGATATCTCCATGCGTCACGTGAACGTCGCGCAGTGACTGCAGAGAAACAGGACCAAAGATAACGAGCAGACGAACTCCAGCCGTGCAGCGTCGGCAGCCCTGCCAATCACAAGCGACTGTGATTGGATGCAGCGGCGCCGCTGGATGAATAAAAGACGCGAAAAGAGAAAACATAATTACGTCAACGACGACGTTCCAGTGGAGGTTGGTGGGAGGGAGAGGGGTGGCTTTGAGTGGGCTAAGAATCACGGGAGGAGAAGCAGATTTTCGAATATAGCGAACAGTAAATTTCGATTTCCGATAACTCCGCTTTTACAAAACGCAGTCGAAAAGTTCGTGAAGAAGCGTTATTCAGAAATTCTGCACGATTTAATTTTTGTTTTCAACAGAAAGTGGTTTATGAATGCAGTTTTTTCGCATATCGTAAAAGTGCATCGTAACAATCATTATATCCGCAAATTCGTTCTTGGGAAGGTTAGTTTCCTGCTATTTATTGTCATAAACGCATCTCATTTGTTTTTTTTTATGACAGTCTTAACTACTAGATGCACGCG